>JAKSZU010000001.1:22021506-22041506 GCA_026018925.1 Tupaia tana
AACCATGAAAAACTGAATGAAGAAATTGAAAATGACACACAAAAGGGAAAAGACATCCCATGTTCCTAGATTGGAAGAATATAATCAAAATGTCAATTCTACCCAAATTAATTTACATGCAAGTTTAATGCAATTCCAATCAAATTACCAGAGAGATTCTTCACAATAATAACAAAAAACAATCATAAATTGTGTCCAGAATTATAAAAGATCTCTATCACCAAAGCAATACTGTACAAAAAGGTTAAAGTAGGAGGCATATCACTTGCTGACTTCAAAATATATTACAAAGGTGTGATAGCCAAAATAGCAAGGTACTGGCTCAGAAACAGGCATGTAGACCAATAGAAAAATAGAACAGAATCAAAAATCAGAAGAAAAGAAAATATATAGCCAACTGATTTTTGACAAAGGATACAAGATGATCCAATGGAGAAAAGAAAATCTCTTCAACAAATAGAACTGGAAAAATTGAATATCCATCTGCATAAAGATGAAACTGGACCCCTGTCTCTCACCATTAACAAAAATCAATTCAAAATTCACCAAAGACCTAAACATAAAACCTTGGGCCAGCAAATGCCGTAACGTGGCTGAATGCAGTACAAGCCCCAGACTTGGCAGCTTGGTTTTTCCTTTCCCTCTCTCTCTCTTTCTCTTTCTGTCCCTTTCTGGTGAGCACACAACCCCTTTGACAAATTAAATAATAATAATAAATAAAAATTAAGTAAATAAACATAAAACCTCAAAGTACAAAACTACTGGTGGAAAACACAGAAGAAACTCTTGGATACAACAAAGTAGGCAAAGTCTTATTAAATAAGACCCCAAAGCACTGGCAATAATCCTAAAAAGAGACAAGTGGGATTACATAAGGCTAAAAAGCATCTGCACAGCAAAAGAAACAATATTTAGAAAGAAGAGACAACCTTCACAATGGAAGAACATATTTGCAAACTACGCCTTAGCTAAAGGACTAATAATCAAAATATACAGGGAACTCAAGAAGCTTACCCACAATAAATAAATAGATAAATAAATAAACAAACAAACAAACCATCCTATTGAAAAATGGACAAATGAACTGAATAGACAATTCTCTAAGGAAGACATACAAACGACCAAAAAGCATATGAAAAAATACTCAACATCTTTTGTCACAAGAGAAATGCAAATGAAAACCAAAGTGAGATACCACCTAATGCCAGTAAGAATGGCTAAGATTTTAAAAACTAAAGAATGATAAGTGGTGGTGAGGCTGCAGTGAAAGGGAACTCTCCTAACCTGTTGGTGGTAAAGTAAATTAGTACAGCCACTGTGGAGAACAGTATGGAGGTTCATCAAAAACCTACAAAAGGGCCTACCATACATCCCAACAATTCCATTCTTGGATAGCTGCCCAAAGGATAGGAAAACACTCAGTTGGGAGAACACTTGCACATTCATGTTTATTGCAGTATTATTCACAATTACTAAGACATGGAATCAACCCAAATGTCTAAGAGCAAATGAATGGACTGAAAAAATGTGGCACATATACACTATGGAAAACTACTCACCCATAAAAGTAATGAGACCCTAAAATTTGATACAAAGTGGATTAATATGGAAGATTTAGGGCTGAGCAAAGCAAGCCAGACTATGAAAGAGAGGCATTGTACATTCCAACTTAATATATACTGAATGTTCATACTCTATGACAGAAACTGAAAGATTAGAAGGCATAAGAGAAGAGAGAGAGGAAATGGGGGGGCATAATATACTAATATACAATGTATGCTGGAAAAAATCAGTTTGTGTGTTGTAAAAATGTACAGTGATTAAATGTAAAAGAATAAATAGAAGAAAAAATAAAACTTTTAATTAAATAGATGAATAAATAGATAAATAAATAAATAAATGGCAGAACTAGGATTCAAATCAGGCTGGTCATTGTGGCTTCAGAACCCTCTTTCTTAATAACTACACAGAATAAGGTGTCCACTCATTTAATGTAACACATTTTCATAAGTATGAGGTTGTTGGAAAAGTCATGATGTATTTTTTCGGTTTTTCTATGCCAAAAAGGGTCATGACTTTTCCAATAACCCAATAGCTTATAGGTTAGCCAATAGGGTTTGCTCTAAATGAATAGCTGATGGGAAATCTTTGCTGAGTATGAAAGCGAAAAACAACTCATCTCATTAAAAACACTTCTTAGTGTCCCCTGGCCTTTGTGGCATACAACAAAATACTTCCATTTTCTAGGAACTCTACTAGTTTGGCAAACTAATCTAATGTCTATTACTATTACTATTACTATCAGTAGAGTCTGTCTAAATATTGCACCTCATACCACACTTCTAACCTATTTCTTCTTGTTTAAGCCCCTCAAGAGACAAGATTTCTCAAGTCATTATCAGCTGTATGCAATAATGTTGCTTATATTGGAATCCCAATATTAATTACCCTCAGTCTACACATCCAAGGGTCACATAACCCAGTCTTTCCAGGTGTGTCTGTTATCGGTTCTAGCTTCAGGTGCATAGCTATACATTCTAATATCATGACCTTTATGGGATCTTACACTGAACCATAAAAAAGATATTGCTAGCCAGTATTCCAGAACTTCTCACTTATCATTGTATTTCATTCTCCTACATCTATGCCCCACCCCAAATTAATGTCTTGAAAACTGAATTATTCATGGAAAGAATGACTGGATTCATGGGTTAACAAGGACTCTTACTCTTGAATGGATGGATGTTACTATCATGAGGGTGGGTCCATTATCTTGAGAGGAGTATCATTATCACAACAAGCTCTCTCTGCCACTCCGGCTATTGTCTCACATCACATGACATCCTCTGTCATGTTATAGTGCAATAAGAAGGCCCTCACCAGATGTCAGCACCATGCTCTTGGTCTTCTCAACCTCCAAAACTATTAACTAAATCAATTTCTTTTCCTTAGAAACTACCTGGTCTGTGATATTGTGCTGAGGCAACAGAAAATGGACTAAGAAAGCCTATAAGTATAATGAAAATAAGAAGAAGAATGTATAGCTATGAAAGAGTACTATATAAGTGTACTATATGTCAGGCCCTATGTTAAGTGCTTTGTTTATGTTAATTAATTTTATCCTCACACAAATCTGAGAGGTAAATGTGACTTTTACCCATATTACAAATAAAAAGCCTAAAACTCACAAAGGTTAAATGACTGGCCCAAAGTCACAGAGAGATAAAATTCTTCAATATATCTTAAAAACTAGGGCCTTCTTCTTTCTACCTTCATAAATAAGTATAGAGGAAACTATATTTTTGTGGGTCCTGCTTCCAACCTAACTTAGAGGCTTGCCCTTTGATATGTCCAAATGGCACATCAGAAGATTTTTCTAAACAAAATCAATCCCATCTCTAAAAGAGATTCTGGAGCCAGGTGTTAATATGTCTTTTTAAATAACTCTTCTCTGCTAATAAATAAAATAATATATCAGGGGTTCGCAAGCCTTCTTAAAAGTCCAGACAATAAATATCTTCCGCTTCACTTCCGAGCCACATGGCGTAGCACAACTATTCAACTCTGCCATTGTAGCAAAAGCAGCCATAAACAATACATAAATCAATGAGCATGGCTGCATTCCAATAAAACTTTATTTATAGACACAAAAATTTGAATTTCATATAATTTTCTCATGTCACAAAATATTCCTCTTTTGATTTTTTTTAAACCATGTAAAACTTTAATATCATTTCTTAGACCATGGGCCATACAAAACCAGATGGCCATAGTTTGCTGATCCTTGCAATAGACAACAAAGGAAGTCAGAAATTCTCCTAATGAGTTGAACAACTGGGTTTTATCAATTCTTGAGAAACATACCATCTTGGTAGGGGGAGGGCTGAATATAAATGTACAAAGATAGAATCAAGTAGACGAAGTCATCTCTCACTTCTCACACACTTTCTGAAAGACTGGCTGGGAAAAGCAACTGAGAGATGCAACATGACGCCTTTTTGACAGAGACCTGGGCTCCACCTATGTCTCCTGTTATTTTATAACAAAGGCTGAGTCTTATTCAACCATGTGTCCCCACGACCTTCCTCGATGTCTTTTTAAATAAATAAGGGGTCTTCAATACATGTTAAATGAAATGCGAAAGAGAAAGGATGGAAGGAAAGAAGGGAAGGAGAGAAGAAAGGGGAGAAAAAGGGCAGAGGATAGGGGATTAATGGAGGAAGGGAGAAGGAAAAGGCAGAATATAGACTATTTTCTATGAAGTACTTCCCTTAGCGTTTCAATAATACATTTAATGGGGGGGGGGGGGTGCTATCTAAAAAAGTAAAAGTCATTGATTCACTCCTTATTTTTGAATAATGTGCTCTTTTCAGAGATAACATCTTTATTCCCTATTCAACTACCTTTGAGAGGTTTTTTGTTTGTTTGTTTGTTTTTTTGCTATAGGGCATGTGTGCCCGCCAGACAGAGAGACAGAGAGACAGAAAGCAAGAAATCACCCCCCAGGGGGATGGCCACGCCGCAATCCCTTCTCCTCCATTCTCCTCTCGGGATCTTGGGCATGCATGCACACGCGCCCCGCACACACGCCCGGCGTGAGTTTTAAGCCACCGGGTCTGGGACACGAACCACGGTCGACTATGTGGGAGTCCAGCGACATAGCCATTGCGCGAACTGCTGGTCCCCTCAACTTCCTTTTATAATAAGAAAAGAAGTTACTTACATTTGTATATATGTAAGAAGACACTCTAGGATTTTAAGAATATCCAGATTATGTTCAGTCGTTTCAGTCAATGTGTCAAACTGGCCCTGAAACACAGGATAAGATAACTAGGCTTCCCACAATACACAGTACAAGTTCCTGTGACAATAGGATCCACCTCACTAGACACTGGGGTTTTTGGAAGGCAGGAACTATCTTATTCATTTTGGTACCCTGGAGACTTGGCACTAGAATGCATTCGATAAATGTTTGTTAAATGAATGAAAAGTAAATGAGGAAAACGTTTCACCTTAAGAGAATTAAAACCTATTTTCTAACAAAGCAATAGAACTTGAACAAGGTGGGTGTTCCTGGGAGATAAGAGACACCTGGGAGAATTATACAACAACAACAAAAACAAAAACAAAAACAAAAAAAAACAAAGGTAAGTGTTGCCAAATGTCAGGGATAGCAAAACCAGAGGGGTATTCCTATGCTCGGGAAAAAACTCCCATAATAGGCAACTTGAAAATAATCCAAACGAATTTACTTCTTTGTCTAAATGAGAAAATAAAACCTTAAATTGCCCTGTGCTTAAATGAGGCTGAGTTAGAACCAACATTTTTCAGTGTAAGGGAAAGCAATGGTGTCAAAAGGCCACTGTCACATCAAAGTTGGAGCTACAAAGTCATGTTTTTATTTAGCAAAAAGAAAAAGAAAGAAATTAAACCAGGACTCCAATATTTAAAATAATAACCATCTATTAAATTTTTTTCTGTATATACTAATATCTTTGACTTGAGCAATAGGCATTGTATTCATGCTGGGGGGAAAAAAACATTTTGCATACTGTAAAGATGTACAGTGATTAGATGCAAATTTTGAAAATGTAGAATAAATAAATAAATAACAACCACTTTTCTGAGTGTGTCTAGATTGTTCCATTAGCTAATGTTCAATTCATTTCAGCCATAATCATCTAACATTTTTCTAATCTCTTCACTTTGTCTGGGACTCAATCAACTGTCACCAAATAAACATAGGCCAGACATAGAAGAGTCATTAGTCGTTCTGTGTGTAGAAATCAGTACAATTTTTCAACCAGAGCACCCATAAGGCAGAAAGGTGACTTTCATATTAGGAAGGAGATATACACCTTGTGCCATTATTTACCTGAACACCAGTATGAATACTCACCTGTCTCAAGTAAGTCAAACCATCTTGGCAGGTTGGATGGTGCTGCAGTTTAAGCTACGAGATCTGCCATGCAGAACTAGCACTCTTGTCTCCTCTGGGGCCTAGTTTTAGGAGGGAGAAAAAAATAGGACTATTATGTGTTACATACATTACACACTAAAATTCAGGTTTTCTTTCTTTTTTCTTTTTTTTTTTTTTTGGAGAGTTTTTGTTTTGGGGGGGCTTTGGGGGGTCTTGTTTGTTTGTTTGTTTGTTTGGTTTTTGCTATAAGGCACGTGTGCTCTCCAGAAAGACAGAGGGAGACAGAGAGACAGAAAGCAAGAAATCACCCCCCAGGGGGGATGGTCACTCCTCAATCCCTTCTCCTCCATTCTCCTCTTGGGATCTTGGGCATGCACGCACACATGCCCGGCGTGAGTTTAAGCCACCAGGTCCAGGACTCAAACTGCAGTCAACTACATGGGAATCCAGCAACATGGCCATTATGTCAACTGCTGGTCTCAAAATTCAGGTTTTCTTTAACAAGTAATTTTATAAAATTTTCTTTCATAAAGATATAATACATGCCAGTTTTTAGCTGAGATAAATTATAAATTATTTTTCTTTTTTACATTTCCTGGTTTATAACATAGTTATGAGATGAGGCTGGGATTAGCTATCTGCTCTCCAGATCATTTCCTCTTCTTCATGAGTGCACAGACTACACTTCTCAGTGTCCTTTGCTTTCTGTGTACCCATGTGACTGAGTTCTAACCAATGGAATGTGGGTGGAAGTACTGTATAGTGATCACAGATGTGGTCCTTAACAACATTCACTTTCTTTTTTTTTTTTTTTTCTTTTTTTGGAGAGGTTTTCTCTGTAGGGCTCGTGTGCTCGCCAGACAGACAGAGAGAGACAGAGAGATAGAAAGCGAGAAATCACCCCCCGGGGGGATGGCCACGCCGCAATCCCTTCTCCTCCGTTCTCCTCTTGGGATCTTGGGCACACATGCACACGCGCCCGGTGTGAGTTTTTTAAGCCACCGGGTCCGGGACACGAACCACGGTCGACTACATGGGAGTCCAGAGACATAGCCATTACGCTAACTGCTGGTCCCAACACCATTCACTTTTGATCCTCCATGCTCTCCCTATTTGATCTTCTTTTTGTAGACAAGCACAGCAATCTTGGAAGCCATGTTCTGAATAAGTAGAACCACAAGATGGGAAAGGCCTGGTTTCCTGTGACTTCCTGAATGACAGGCAACAAGGACTTAAGAACACTATTTTAGACATTGTATTAGCTTCCTAGGTCTACCATAGTAAAGCACCACAAATTGAGTGGCTCAAACAACAGAAATGTTTTTCCCACAGTTCTGGGAACTAGAAGTCCAAGATCAAGGTGTCAGCAGGATTGGTTCCTTCTGAGGGCAGAGAATTTGTTCCATGCTTCTCCCCTAGCCTCTGGTGGTTTGCGGGCCATCTTTAGCATTCCTTACAGTATAGAAGCTTCACTCAATCTCTTGCCTTCATTTTCATATGGTATTCTCCTTATGTCTATGCCCAAATTTTCTCTTTTTTTTTTTCAGAGTCTCATCATGTCATGATCTTCCTGCCTCAGCGCCCAGCTTAGACTACAGGCAAATGTCTTTGCGAATAGTTTTTTTTTTTTGGACAGTCTCACTGGGTTGCTCAGGCCAGCCTCAAGCTCATGAGCCTAAAGTCTCATGTGGTTCCAACCTGCAGAATATGGTATCTTAGCTGAGTGCCCAAGATCTTAGGAGGGGAATGAAAGAGAAGAGATTGCAGTATGATCAATGTCCCAGGAGATGATTTCTCACTTTCCTTCTCACTGTCTCTGTCTCTTGCTCTCTCTCCCTGGAGAACACACATGCCATAAAACAAAAGCCTCTGGGTGGGGAGGGGAATACTATTCGCATTGGATTCGAGATCACCCTAATGACCTCACATTAACAATTGGGTTGTCCAGACCAAATGACCACAAATAGATGAATGGATTGAAAAGTGTGGAACATATATACTACAGAATATTACTCAGCCATAAAAAAATGATGAGACCCTGAAATTTGATTCTAAAAAATGGACAAATATGGAAGATTTACTGCTAAGTGGGGCAAGCCAGACAATGAAACAGAGGCATTGCATGTCCCCATTCAATAGATACCAAATGCCAGCACACCATGGCAAAAACTGAATGACTGGAAGGTAAAAAAGAATCAAGAGCAATGGTGATACTGGAGACAATAGGGGAGGAGTGTGGGAAATGGCAGAGGGAGAGAGGGAAGAAATCAAGGGGAAGAAGAAAGAAGCAAAACATTTAAAGGACCCAAAATGGAAACAAAATTTGCTGATTATGATCTGCTGGTAATTTCCTTGACTGGACAAATATGTAGTGTATTTGTGATGGGAAAATTCATCTGTTGTACTGTAATGATACACAGTGACTAAAAGTAAAAATACATTTATTAAAAATATATATAATTTTTTTAAAACTGTTGAGTTGTCAGAAAGTCATGAGCATGTTTGCATAGAAAAATGTGTCTATGACTCCCCCAGTGACCTAATATTTTCATCTGTTACTATTATGCTACTTCCAAATACACTCATTCTGAGGTACTGGGTATCGGGCTTCCCACACATGAATTTTGAGGAGACTCAACTAATAACAGAGATCATGTGTGAAGTCCCTGAGATTTTTGTGATTTACCTCTTATAGGAACGAGTATTTCATTAACTAAAACAGATAGATAATAAATATAAAGCATAGGACCCAGCACATGAGATTTTATGTATACTCAGACAAGCAGTGGCTACTTTTATGTCTCCTGGCAGAGCTGGATTTACTGTGAATCTCACTTCCAAAGGCCTCTTCTAAGAACCAGTCTTTATTTTATCCTGATAATTTTGCACTCATTGACCTTCTCCCTTAAAGAGGGCTTCCGAAATGATAGAAGCCTCAGACTCTACAGGACTTGGATCCACCCCACGCCCCAGCTCATGCCTTCATTGCTTCTTCCCCAGACAATCATCTCCCTCTAATCTGTTCTACATATTCATGCCAAATTAATCTCCTTGAAACTCACATCATCTAACTGCTTAAAAACCTTCCAGGGTTCATCACTATTTGTCAATTCTGAAAGCATTTACTGAGTACCGACTACATGCTAGGCACTACACTAGGTGAGAAAACGATAGTGCACAAATGAGTCTTGCCCTTTAGGGGCTTATAGCCAAGAGGAGGAATAAATTAGTCAACTATTGTTCAAAACTCCTGCACATCAAACAACTCCACATTTTCA
Source organism: Tupaia tana (assembly GCA_026018925.1). NCBI lineage: Eukaryota > Metazoa > Chordata > Mammalia > Scandentia > Tupaiidae > Tupaia > Tupaia tana. The sequence goes on from JAKSZU010000001.1 coordinate 22,030,705, forward strand.
GTGGTTCTAACAATATATGGTTTTCTTCCTCACAAGTCTGCAAATTGACTGGGGTGCAAAATGTCAAGTTTGAGTCTACTGTGCTTCACGTGACTCTCTTTCTGGGGTTAGCAACTCTCCAGGACATGCTCTTCTTAGGTGCACGGCAGACTCACAGAGGGGTTAGTGGAACCAAGCAATGTCTCTGAGGAGCAAGGCTCAAAGCTGGCATCCTGGCACTTCCCCCACATTCCGTGGACCAAAGCAAGTCAGGTGATGTATTAGTTTGCTAGGGCTGCTAGCAACAAAGGACCATAAAGTGGGGGGCTGAAACAACAGAAATCTATTTCAGTGTAGGCCTGGACACTACAGTCCAAAATCGAAGTGTCAGCCGGTTTGGTTTCTTCTACAATCTCTCTCCTGGATTTACAGATGGTTGCTTGTCATCCCATGCCCTCACATGGTCTTTCCTATATGTGTCTATGTCCACATTTCTTCTCGTAAGGACATTGGTCAAATTAGATTAGGATCCACCCTAATGAGCTCATTTTAATTTAATTACCTCTGTAAATACACCATCTCCTAATAAAGTCATTATTTGGACTGGGAGTTAGGACTTCACCACCAATTTCAGGGAAACACAGTCCATCCTATAACATATGACCAAGCCCAACATCAGTGGGGCAGGAGAGTATCCTCCATCTGTTCTGGCAAAGGTTGGGGAATAAGTAAGTACTGGTGTCACCTGCCACTGGAGACTGTGACAATACACTGTGATGAATACCTGTCAGTATAACACAAGAGAAGAAATGCAAAATGTCTGGCTTTCAAGCCTCTCTAAAATCTGATCCCAGTAACCTCCCTTCTGCTCTCAGTGTTACTGCAGAATAGCATTGAGCCACCTCCCTCAGAGGCACACAAAAAGCAATGACAAATGTAGTAAAGTGCAGTATAGAGAGAAATGCCTGGATTATTCCTGAGACCTCTTCGTTTGTACTTGATGCACTGGTTTCTTATCCAGAGTCAGCCAAAATCCACCTATGAGGAAGCTTTAAATAGTTTTTAGAAAATAAAATTTAAGTATAAGTTTATTTTGGTGGCCAAAAGAAAAGAAAAAACTGAGACCCATGTGTAGTTATTTTATCATGTATATTTTTCCATGAACTTTTTGAACACACACACACACATGATCTGAGAAAAATAATTTTCTTCCTTTATTTCTAAGAAGAGGAAACAGACTAAGTTCTGTGAGATGCTTTGATGCATGTTCCACAGAATATTAGTCCCAAGAGATGCCATGCAAATAAATAGTTCCGTGAATAAATATACTTGGAAAATGCTGCATATGAAATCTCTCTCATAGAATAGCAAAGATCACAAAAAAGTCCTGCAATTAAAGAAAGTATATCAATTTGGGGCCCAGACAGTGGCACAGTAGTAAATGCAATGCTGTGCAAGACAGTCCCAAATGGGAGGATTCCTTGAGCAAGCCAAAGACCTCCCTAAGTATACTGGCCATGTCTGGCTTCAGAATTTTTTCCTCTTATCCCTCATACAATGGCCCAGAGCTGATGAACTAAAATCTTTAACACACATTGGCTTGTAGAGTTAGGGTTTTTTTTAGTATCCAATCATCCTTATCCTCTGAAAGCTCCATGAATCAGGCAACACAAGCACCGAGCATCACACCCCACAACTGATCCTCAGCCAGTGCACTGGGACTCCGTGCACTTTTTCCCTGGTATTAGAGTTTTGCATCTTCTTTTGGGGGAATCTCTCCAGAGTCTCCAGTACGTTTTAAGAATATCTTCACTAATAGCATAGCTTTGTCCTTTGTGGGAGAGATTTGAGTTTTGGAAACAATAAGTCTTTGGAGCCAAGTTCGGTGACTAATTTGGGCGATGAGGCTGAGAAATACTGTTCTGCATCAAAAATGTAGAGCACAATTCACCTCATCTTTCAGTCAGACCCTTTCTCATCTGGTCCCCAGGTCTCTGGAACAAGAATAGTCATTCCAAATGAGATCTCCCATGTATTCTGGAATCTCCACACACCATATGCCAAGCAGTCTGTGGCTCCCTTGAATGACAAACAATTATGTCCACTTGTTTGTTTTTGTTCCTGTATTCTGCCCTTTCTCAGAACAGAGAGGCCTAATCCAGTGTTTCTTGCATTGTGTGTTCTCATGGGGCCATTCATGTTTCTGTTGCCAACTATTGTTTTGAATTCAGAAGACTATTCCCAGATTGCACATTCACATCTTTAATTGAGCCGAAGCCATTCTAACGCCTTCCTTTCTTCCTTCCCCTCTCTCCGTATCCCCTGCACGCGATCACTCTGCCTCTCTCTGGCTTTCATCCCAGGGAAAGGACTGTTTTGTTTTTTAACACTATTTCTGTTGTTCAGGAGTCAGCTTGCACTTTTTCTATTTTTTCTAACATTTAATTATTTTAACACAACTTTTTCAATGAGCCAGAGTAGTGTTCTTTGAAGACCCAAAATATCCTCAAAGCTGGTCTCTTAATGTGGCTAAAATTTGTGCTGACTTTTAATAACCAGAGCATGAAACAAAACAAAGAAGTCTCATATCACCTATCTGTCAGTGCATTTTAACTGTGGCTATATAACCAAAGATTTTCAGAGCTATGAGGAATGTAGTGCTCATAGATTTTTAGTGGGTTCCAAACTTCCTTAGCCATAGAACTCACTTCAAACAAAGACATTCAGAATCCCAAAATATTAAATAAATAAAAGAATTGAGGCCTTCTCAGGACAGTTTAAATCTTTAGCCTTGAATGTTTTTTTGTTTACAGAGTGTCTGAAACTCTTTTGCCCTTGGATTTTGATCACAGCTTAATAACACAGATATTTGACTGATGAGAAAAGTGAGGGCAAGAGAGACTTAGTGAGTACCTGACCAAGCAAGCTATAGAACCTTCACTTCCTGATGCTACCACACACAGCTCTAAATCTGGCCATATATTGGGACCAGCAGTTAGCGTAATGGCTATGTCGCTGGACTCCCACGTAGTTGATCGCGATTTGCGTCCCGGACCCAGCGGCTTAAACTCACGCCGGGTGTGTGTGTGCCCAAGATCCCGGAAGGAGAATGGAGGAGAAGGGATTGTGGCGTGGCCACCCCTGGGGGGTGATTTCTCACTTTCTATCTCTCTGTCTTTCTGGCGAGTGCACGCGCCCTATAGCGAAAACCTCTCCGAAAAAAAAAAAAAAAAAAAAAAAAACCTGGCCATATATCTCAAGCAGGGGAGCTGGTTAAAAACACAGACTTGGGTTGCCAGCCCCTGAAGAGCCTGACTTAATAGATCTAAAGTGAGAAGTTGCAATTAACATTTTTACAAATATATTGTTGAGTCTGATGGAAATCCAAGTTTAGGAAACACTGATATGTACTATCCAATCCTCTATGCCCAGATACCAAAGAGCCGTGAATTGTTCTTGGGGAAAGAAAAGCACATTCAGGGAGGAAAGAGTTTAGATTTGCTCACAAAATAACTATTACTAAAAATGGCAAAGTAGAATGGATTGGGACTATCTTAATCAGATCCAAAAATTAACTAGTGAGAGAAATGGATTATTTATAATGTACTACTCAGAAGTACATTATAAATACTCAGAAGTACATTTTGTGGCCCTAGATACTTGCTTGACATTTTATAGGTATAATCCCTGAATACTATCTTCTTTTTAAGGAATTATTTATTTAATCTTATTTATTCACCCATTTATTTTAATTTTATCATAGAGAAATAGAGAGACAGAGAAACAGAGAGAGGGAAAGTGAGAAAGCTAACCATCAGGTCCAGGACTCGAACCATGGTCGGCCATGTGGGGGCATCCAGTACCTTATCCACCATACCACCCATTGGTCCCCTGAATAGTATCTTAAGAGTGATCATGTTTTGCCTTTTACAAAGTGACTTTTTGTTCATTGTGTTTTTCAGTCCATTTAATAATCTATACTATGAGGAAGGCAATTCTTATTTTCCCTGTTTTACAGATAATACAACTGAGATTCACAGAAGAGAAATGGCTTTCTAAACTAACACAGCTAGGAATCAAGGGTAGACCTGAAACCAAAATCTTGGATTCTGAATCCATTATGCCTCCTTAACACATCAAAAGATAATGCATGTTATTAGAGCCTCTTCTGTTCACTCTAGCATAATCACAAATGGTATTATAAAATGGAAAACTCAATAACTCTAATAGCTATTAAAAAAAACACTATTGATGCACACAGCTAGGACTTCATGGTGTTTATTCTAATGTCCTCATTTACTACTATACAATCATTGTAAAATGAAAGCCGTTCAACAGAATTATATCCTTTGACTTTTTGAAATCAATTTGGGCTAGGAAGTACAGTAGTAGGTTACAACTCCAAAATGGGGAAAATATACATCTTGAGTTAAACATCAACAACAACAATAAAAAGTCAATATTTGTCTGACTTTTAAAAGGAAATAGAACTTGTTAGAAATCAAAATAAAGGGAAAGTCTGCTTAAGAAACGTGAGACTTCAGCCCGTCCGTGGTAGTGCTTGCTGGCAGGTACTGCTACAGAATAGGCTGAGGAGACCCAGGTTTGATTTCTTGCCCACTTTAAAAATTTGAGTGTGGAGGCACTCACCTAGAGTCCCAACTTGGAAAACTAAGACAAGAGGATGGTGACATACAAAAACTTGTCTTAAAGAGAGAGAGAGAGAGAAAGAGAGAGAGAGAAACCAGCAGAGGGCATAATGGTTATATCACTGGACTCCCACATGGCCAACTGCATTTCGAGTCCCAGACTCAGTTGTTTCAAACTCATGCTGGGCATGTGTGCACGCATGCCCAAAATTCTGAGAGGAAGAGAAGGGACTATGGCATGGACATGCCCCATGGGTCGGGGATAGGGTGTGATTTCTCACCTTCTGCCTCTCTATTTCTGTCTCTCCAGCAAACGCACACACTCTATGGAAATGAAAGAGAAAGAGAGAAAGAGAAGACAGAGAAGAGAAAGAAAGAAAGAAAGAAAGAAAGAAAGAAAGAAAGAAAGAAAGAAAGAAAGAAAGAAAGAGAGAGAAAGAAAGGGAGAAGGAAAAGAAGGAAGGGAGGAAGGAAGGAAGGAAGGAAGGAAGGAAGGAAGGAAGGAAGGAAGGAAGGAAGGAAGGGAGAAGGAAGAAAGAGAAAGAGAGAGAAAGAGAAAGAGAAAGAGAGAGAGAGAGAGAGAGAGAGAGAAAGAAAGAGAAAGAGAAAGAGAAAGAGAAAGAGAAAGAGAAAGAGAAAGAGAAAGAGAAAGAGAAAAGAGAAAGAAAGAGAGAGAGTGAAAGGAAAAGAAAGAAAAGTGAGCATTTCCTACTTGGATTATAGTCAAAGGAACTAGGTTAGCCATTGCCTGAGTACATTGATGGTTTTTCTTTTTTCCCCTCTTATCATGATCAATTTTGCATCAATGAACTACAAAGAGAAGGCTGCAATTCAGTTTGATTATTACGCTGGCTGAAGTCTTGCTTCACTCCAGAGGTTTATCGTTTCAGTCACAGGAACATTGCTGCTGTCTGGCCAGTTCCTTTTAGAACAAGAGGGGAACAAATTGCCTCAACTGACCCTTAGGATGCCGCAGGTTTGCTACGTGTGCAGTCAGCATCATTGCTTGCTCCCAGGAATGGGGAATGTTCCCTGGATACCAAAATCAGAAGGAAATTTCTAGCCCCTCTAGCAATCTCTCAAGGTTCCCTCTTTCTCTAGATAGTTGCCCTGCATCTCTGTTTAACTAATATCTTTTTAAAATAGTTATAAAGCCATCCTGCTTTATATTAAAATGTGCGATAAAGCTACTTTAAGTAAAACAGAAGTTCAGAAACGAACAGACCTCAATACCTTGGAATAAGTTTACTGCGCTCTCTCTCTCTCTCTTTTTCTGTGAGCTGCAGAAGGACAAAGTCTTTTTGGTTCTCCTCTGAATGTGAAGTTTAAAACAAGACATGACCTCGTGGCATGTAGTGAGCACTTGCTGAATAGATGAATGATGGGTTGGCCTCAGGTCCCAAATGGAAGAAAAAAGATTTGACGGTGGCCCAGCTGCTGAGACACAGTGGAATGCAGTGCCCTGCAAGCCAGGAAGCCATGTGCAAACCATGAATTTGGATCCCTGGGTCAACCTGGAAAAACACCAGGCATGTGCAGAGCCAACCAGCATCCCAAGTAGCTAGAGGGCTACAGAAAAGGGACCACAGTGACATGATTCTGTCAAGGGTCCTTCTCTCTCTCTCTCTCTGTAACTCACTGTCATGTAAAAACAAAGAAGTATCCTATGCTTAATAAAGGAGTCAAAAGGGACTTAAGGGAGTAACTGAATGATACAAAGGGGCCGGAGAAAGGAAATAGGAGAAGAGAATCAAAAGAAAAATGCCCAATAGCAGTTGTTCATTCTTGTTCAGTGGACCATTGTGTTTCTCGTTTCTCACTAATCTTCAGTAAAACCACAGTTTAACACAACACATGAAAATATACCACATTATGGGGAACAGAAGGGCTAGCTTGGAGCAACGCTTTCTTTGAATTTTTATAACAGACATATTTATAAATTCCTTGGACTCAGGATTCAAAGATTCATTCTACAATTTGAATAATTAAATAGTATTTTTAAAAGCATAAAAAAAAAATTGTTTAGGGGCCAGCAGATAGCATAGCAGTTGTGTCACTGGACTCGCACCTGGCTGGCCGTACTTCAAGTGCTGGACCTGGTGGCTTGAAACTCATGCTGGGCATGTGTGCATATGTGCCCAAGATCCCAGAAGGAGAATGGAGAAGGGACTGTGGCATGACCATCCCCTCTGGAAGAGAGGGTGATTTCTCACTTTCCTTCTCACTGTCTCTGTCTCTCTCTCTCTCTCTAGGAGCACATGTGCCCTAAGGCAAAAAATACTTTAAAAAAAAAAAAAGCAATGCTTATCCCAGAGTTATTTATAACAGTGAAAACCAGGAAACAATTTCAATATATATTGATAGAGGACTTGTTGAGTAAATGTGCATCCATACAACTAGAATCTATGCCGCCACTAAAAAAAAAAAAATAGAACATATATTTTTACATATTGTCATGGAAACAAACCCAAAGAATATTGTTAAATGAAAAACAGCATCTAACAAGACAATAGTTAAGCATAATATGAGATAATTTTTGGAAAATATATATATCCTTGCAAAGGAAAAAGAAATCCAGAAGAATAACAACAGTAGTTAGCTCTGGGAGGTAACATTTTCCTCCCACTTGACCTTTCTTAGAGAAACTATTTTCTTTTTTCTTAAACATACAGCTAAACACACTGTAGTAGTTTTTTTTTTTTTTTTTTTTTTTTTTTTTTTTTTTAATTTTGCTACAGGGTACGTGTGCTCCCTGGAGAGAGACAGAGAGAAAGAGATAAAGTGAGAGATTACACCCTATGCTGCAATCCCTTCTCCTCCATCTCTCTTCCTTCAGGAATCTGGGCACATGTGCACATGCGCTGGATGTATTTTTCAAGCCACAAAGGTCTAGAACTCCAACTACTCAGTCAGTCGACCATGTGCGATCCAGCCACCTTAACCACCACGTCACTGACTGGCCCCGCCATCAATTTTTGCAAGAAATACCATAGTTATCCCTCCACCTAACCATCCAACTTTCTACACACAGAATGTTATTTCCTCCCAACCGTAAAAAATGTGCCTCATCCATTACAAGTTGTTGGTGTTAGAGGAAGATTCAAATACATGTTCAGATTCAACCAAAAAATAATTGTCTCTTTCCATCAAACACAGCACGCTAGAGCTGTCCAAAGGTAGCATTTTAAATCTTTTGATTCGAGATTTGCAAGGATTTTTTTTTAATTTATTTATTCATTTCTTCAACGAGGAAGAGAGAGAGAGACAGGCACCTCACAGAGTCTTTACACCTTGCTCCATCTGAAGCTTCAGCCAGTCTGAATCACAGGCACTGGACAATGTAGCTGGCATGCTAAGGGAGGTGCCAAGTCTTGAACCCAGGACTTTTCCCACAGAGGTCCAGTTGCATTACCACCGGGCCACCACCTGGCCCAAGATAATTGAAGGAGAAAACCACACCGTGGAAAAATGAAACAACTAAGTCACTTACTTGGGAATGGCCAGTTTAAATTGAGGAAAGTTACAGCTTCCTTGTTTTCAACAGGGCAAAAAATCCCAGGAGGAAACTGAAGAGATGCTTATGGCTTCTTATCAGCCAAACTCCTCCACAGTAAATCTGAACTTCATGGTTATTCCCAGCACCGTATCAGTTTCTGCTCATGTGTGGTCTGTGACCCTGCAGCCACTTCTCCCACCCACCTCCCGAACACGGGCAGAATGGAAGAGGGAGGAGGCACGGGACTTTAGGCGTTTTCTCCTCCCTCTTCCAGGACCATAGTTATCACCAGTACCCAACTCTCTGGGATCAAAGGAGAAACAGATCCCCAGAAAACTTCCTTCAGGGAGCAGGGAAACAGAAATGGAAAGTGGAAGTAGAGAGGGGAGAGGGAGGGAAGGAAAAAGGAAGCCAAGAAAGGGAGAGAGAGCTGGAGGAAGAAGCCCATTTCTCTCCCCCGACAGGACGTCATGGCTGAACCTGTGTCAAGAGCAGAAATTGGTTTCACGAACACGACAGATCTGAGAAACAAAATCGTCCTCAGCTCATATGTTCCACTGATTTGATGTGGTTATAAAAGTAGAATAGCCTCCGGTTAAAAACCTGGTTTCTGAGATCATGGGTCCTATTACAATAAAATTTTCCTGTAACAGTTCAGACCCAGGTATATGGAAAACACTCCACTTGCATAGTTTTCCCCAGTGCAATAAAAATTTTATTCCATTCACGATGGAACCCATTTTCTCCAGAAAGAGATATGAGAGCTTTAATACAGGAGTGGCTTTACTGTGGTTTCTGACCCAGCTGATGGAGGCCAGTTTTCTCCTGCATCCCAGGACCAGGGATTCCTGCATACATTGAGAAAGTCTCCATTCGTGTGTTTCCCATCATTCAGCCTAGAACTGAGCCTAGGGACAGCCTTGGCACCGAGCGTCTCACCTCAGAGGTAATCCCTTCCACATGCTCCCTGCTCCAAAGCACTTACTCTTCTGACAAAGGTATAGTAAAGGTATAAAATTTAAGAGTTCCTGAAATGCTCAGGTAACCAAGTAACATGAAACTCAATAGTGACTTGAGCCTCTCTTCCTATCTCCTTTTCCTTATCTGAGGTACCTGGGATCCTTCCCACATTAAAGCTTACTCTCGGGAAATGAGCTCATGTCAATCATTTATACTTTAGGGGAATTTAAATATCTCCTCTTCCAAAAGTATTTTTTAAATTTGCTATACAGCAGATAGCACTCACCAGGCATAGACAGAAAAAAAAAAAGAGAGAGAGAGAAAGAGAAAGTGAGAAAGCACTCCCCAGAGGGGTGACCATAGCACAGTCGCTTCTGCTCCAATCTCCTCTCAGGATTTTAAGCACACATGCACCTGTGCCCAGCATGTTTTTCAAGTTGCTGGGTCTGGGACTTGAACCATGCACTTAGTCATGTGGGATCCAACAGCCTTAACTACCACACCACTTGGGTTGGTCAAGTATTTTAATTTTTAATTTTTTAATTTTTTTAATTGTTAAATCATCCCCTAGGGGATGGTTACACTACAATCTCTTCTCCATTCTCCTCTTGGGATTTTGGGAATGGATACACATACTCCTGGCATGAATTTTAAGCTGCTGGGTATGGAACTAGAACTGCAGTCGACTACATGGGAGTCCAGCAACATAACTGTTACTCCATCTGCTGGACCCACACTAGGTATATATTAAGTAGGGATATACAATGCCTCACTTTGTTGTGATTTTCAAGCTGCTGGGTCCAGGACTTGAACCTGACCCAGAGGTTTTTTATTTTTTTAATTTTTAATTTTTTTAAATAATTTTTTTATTTTTTAATCTTTTTTTCTTTCATGGAAGAGAGAGAAGCACCCTTAAGAGGGTCTCACATTGCAATTTCCCTCAGCTTTCCCAGCGAGCCAGAATCATGGGCATGTGCACCTATTTAAGTGCATAAAGAGGTCGACCAGGGAGCAGAGCCCACAGTCTCCCCTATGGATGCAGTTTCACTTAGATGGTGTGTCACTGCTGCGCAATCAAACTGACCCAGGTATTTTATTTCATAGCCCTTCTAATTATTGGGAGGAACATTTTGTCTCTCATACAAATCTCAGATATATCTGATTAGACTCTTTTGGAGTGTGAGTGTGAAAAAGATTTTTATAAATCTTTGAAATCTCCCATGTTCTGAGTGAATACCTGAAACAAACATGACCTGAAAAGCAAGAGAACCTGGCAGCAAAGCTGCCCTTTGGAGAGCCGGCTCACAGTTACAGCAGAGGGAAGTCCATCTCACCTCATCTCTTTGAATGGATGCCACCCACACAGACCAAGCCCACTTCTGTCTCATCACCACCGTTCTCACGTTCCCCTGCCAACTGAACACTCAGCTGGACTGGATCCTACCCTCAAAGAAGTACAATCTCACTGGCTAGAGATACAGCATAGTACAATCACCTGTCACTGTCAGTGATGAGTTGCATATTTACAATTGTTTTAATTACACTAGAAAGGACAAAGATCAGGAACAGATGTCAGACATATGAATTAAAATTAATGATCATTTGTTAATGGACCATAGAACCATTCATCATTTTATTAGAACTAAATCTTAAGGCCATATGGGACCTTTTATAATGAAAAAAAATTTGTTATTCTCCTTAGAATATTAAGATCTTGT